>CM047881.1:2578181-2608236 GCA_026212405.1 Petrea volubilis
TGAGGCATATTTCCATCCCACATTGGTTGGAGACGAATCACTTGTGCGCTATAAGAGCCCAAAGTTCTCTCTTACCTTGCGAGACGCCTTTTGGGACAAAACCCCCCCGTGGTTCAAGGGAAACCCCCTGGGTATCCACGGCAGGCGGGACAATACCTCGCAGGGGAGGCCATCGTGTGGAAGGTACGGATATGGGTTCATCACAACCTATAGTGTATGGAAAATTATTAAAACTATTCTCAAGGTTTACAAAATTATGTAAAAATTAACGAAGTAAGAGAAATCTCAATATTATCTTTAACATTTGATCTGCTAACATTATCTCCCTTGGTTTGTTTAGATTACATAAAAACCCCATAGTTATTAAAATTTATAACCATACCCCTTGCGACAATCTCCCTATATTGGAAATTCGTAAAACACACATATTTGGAATAATTACGTTCTCAGCTTCATGGTGATGGTCTGGTCAATATCGTTTGATCTCGTTTAGTTGTTGTTCAACCCTTTTGATTCTCACATTTCAAGTGAACTTCGTCGAAATCCAACTGCATCAATACCATTTGAACCAGTTCGTTTCAAGAATTTTGGATTTGTAAGAGTCAACCACATTCCAAGTATCTTTGTCGTCGATCACTAGGGTTTTCCTTCCTTCGGTCGTCGATTTGCTTGTTGGTGGTATTACCGATCTCACCTTGACACCTTTTTCTAGATCTCTACTATCATATCCATCATAAAACCTTTAAAAAAAATATCCATCATTTTTCCTCCCTCATAAAACCTTTGAAAAAAATATCCATCATTTGTCCTCCCATCTTAGTTGCAAAATCTTAATGGTAGGATTAATTTTTTTTTTTGTTTGTTTGTTGGATGGACAAAGCTTAGGGGGTGTAATTATAATTTTTGTCAATTGAAGAGTTTTATTTTGTAATTTCAGCAAATCTCAAAGGAGGTGTTTGTAATTCATTTTTTTTGTCTAATAATTAGTCAAAATATTAAAGGAGGATATTTTGAAAAAGAAAACATAAATTTTTGTACAAAGACCCAATGAATTTTTTCCCCCCTACAAATCTCGATGGTGGTTTTAATAATTTCACATACGCAAGGGTCCGTTTTAGTAGTTTTAGCAATCCTGAGAGGAGGTAATTATAATTTACCTTATAAATGATTTGCGTGTTTTGATTTTTTAGAGTTTATTTGAAATGAAGTAGTACGAACATATGGGAACTTTTTCTAATTCAAGCACAAGTTGAGGAGGCTGACTTAGGGCCTCTATGGATAGGTTTAAGAAGAAATTTTGCAAGAAACCTATTCATTACAGCAAATTATTTTTTGAATTCAAGTTGTTTGATGTTTGTAATTTTGAATGCAATAATTTAAACGTGATTTAAAATAATTTTTTTTAAAAACTAATTTCAATAGCTTTTGAGAAAACTACTTCTACTTTTTGTCAGATATATATATATATATATATATATATATTTAAAAAAAGCACAATCAAATACTGATTTTTTTTTTGTTTGGTGAATTTTTTGTTCCCCAAAAATTAAGTACTTTTCTTTTGAAAAAAAAAAAACCTATCTAAACGAGCTCTCGATTAGTTTCTTGATGGAGGGGTGAGAAATTAATTGTCAGCTTGAGAGGATACGATTGAGGCACCATATATATACCAAACGGTTTAAATGTTGTCACTTTAATTTATTTATAAAAAATGAAAATGCAAATTATAACACTTTAATTGATATAAGAATTTATTCCAATATTCCCTAGAAATTAAATAATTAATACTCCAATGTTAGTAAACGTCAATGGTATGGCCCCCATCCGTCCCAAATTCCATAGTCAGTCTCTCACGAAGAAACCAAAAAATTGATTCCGTGTCTATTGGTGTAGACTGAGCAATGGATAACAAATTGTATTATATCCCTATATTATTATATAGTTTTGAAGATAAAATAAATAATGTGGCTGTTCATATATAAGCAGACAGTCAATCTCACTAGCCAGGCTGAGTTTTCCAGGAAAGGGTGAGGCGTAGAAAAACAACGCACATTGACCAGTTAATTGAGGACCGCTGGATAACAACGGAGCAAAGAGTGGAAGACTTGACTTCATCATCAACATGACAATAAGAGAGAGAGAGAGAGAGAGAGAGGGAGAGTATTATACAAGAAAGGGGCGTAGATACTAAGATGTCATAAATATTCTTAATTAATATTCAGAAAAAATTACACTGACTATCCTTGAAGTTTGATCAATTTACAAAAAATTTTCTATTTTTTTAAAAATTATCAAAAACTCCCTAAGGTTCTATCCATATTACAAACTTATTTCAATTTTCGAAAATACCCCTTCCTTTTTTTGGGTGATTTACACTGACCACCCTGAAATTAGGTTAATTTACGAGAAACCCCCTGTAGTTTCAAAAATTACCAAAACCCCCTGAGGTTATACCAATATTACAACTAGCACCTATTTAGGTTGACTTATCAACAATATTAATTTTTTTTCCTCTATAATATTAGTATCATAAAATTTTCATGTAATAGATTTGAAAAAAAAATGTGATTACGTATTCAAATAAATATTCTGAATTCAATGTTATGAATTTATACTAAATATACGTAATATTTGCTAAATTTATATTTGAGAAAAATATAATTATATGCATCGTATATATCCATAATGTAAAATGAGAAATATAAACATTGATTGAAATAAAAAATTGAAATTAAATAATGCACTTGAAAACTTTATTTAACTTGAGGACTCTAACTCATTTCTCTTAAAATTTACTCTGTATTAACAATAATATGACATACTTGATGTGCTGGTAGATACTTTTAATGTATTAAATTCAAAATATTTATTTGAATAAATAATCACATTTTTTTTCAAATCTATTACATGAAAATTTTATGATAACAATATTATAGAGGAAAAAAAAAGAATTAATATTGTTGATAAGTCAATCTAAGTAGGTGCTAGTTGTAATATTAGTATAACCATAGGGAATTTTTGGTAATTTTTGAAACCGCAGCGGATTTTTCGTAAATTAACCTAATCTCGGGGTGGTCCGTGTAAATCACCTAAAAAGAGGGAAGGGATATTTTCGAAAATTAAAATAAGTTTGTAATATTGATAAAACCTTAGGGAGTTTTTGGTAATTTTTTAAAAAGTAGAGGGTTTTTCGTAAATTAGCCAAACCTCATGGGTGGCCAGTGTATTTGCTCTTAATTTCAATATTGCGTTGCTAGATTTGGAGTTGAATGGTAAAAATTCGAATTTAATACCATTAACAATAAAGGTGTGAATTTGAACCCTCTTGTCCTCTCCTCCTTTCTTCTTGAGTGAGTGTGTGAGCGTGTGTGTAAGAGTGTTTAATCGGTTTATATCTTATATGGTGTTTCGAATTGATTGTATCAATTTTTTTTTTTTTTTTTAATGTTACACTGTTATTTTCTAAAAGTAATATTTATTTACACAACATTAATAATACCTATATCCTTTGTAAATTGTAAGTATTGTTATGCTACAAGCAAAGCTTGTTAAGCTTCCATCTTTAAATATAGCTTGAACTTTTTAAGTAATTAGATCTTATTTTATTTTATTTTATTTTATTTTTTGTAAATAAAGAAAGAGAAATTTTAAAATATTTTATTAAAAGCTTACACTTTTAAAAGTCAGCTTAGCATAAGTCTTCACTTTCAGTGTTCATAGTTCACTTTGCCTTTGAACCCCTCTGCTGCTACAATGGCTTCCTCTTCATGGCTCTACACGTTTTTCTGTTTCTCTCTCTTCTTTCTCTCTCCAACTTCTGCAACTATTTCATACACTGATCATTGTTCCTCCACGGTCCCTGAATCCAGCACCACCGCGCGCACATACCATAGAACATTCCCTTCTCTCCGCACATCATATCTCACCGGCGGGGACAGGCTTCTCAGCAGGAAACAGGGTATCCAGGACTATTACTACGTGGGAAAATCTCTCCGACTAAGTGTTCGATCAAAGTCCTATCAGACCGTTTCCCCAGGCGTCTACAAAGTTGAAGCCTCCTTATTCATCCAGGCGCCGTATCGGTACTATCACAACGATCGAGGCAGTTTCAGATACGGTGGATCTTATCACCGGAGTAGAGCTCGTGGGTGGATCAGGTTCTTGATGAACGGTTTCTTGTCGGAGATTTCGAGAAAGCTTTGTCTTGTCGGATCAGGTTCTTGGCTGGTTGATGAGACGAACAAGGTCTTGAATCTTGATGCTGTTCTTAAGCTTAGCTATGCCTCTGAGAATCCTGATATATACACTGGTGTTGTTAGCGGGACTCTGGAGAGCGTAAGTTCTGCTGATGATCAGGGGTACTTTGAGCCCATTTTGATCTTTGGCTTTCCTTATCTTGAGAAATATAATTACTCGTTGGTTTCGCAAGAGCTCGGTGAGGGGGGTTTTCGTAATTTTGAAGTTTCGAAGAACCAGTCTCTCAGTTTGCAACAAAGGGAGATTTGCTCTGTTCTGTCGGGGAAATCAACTATCTACGAGCTGGATTATGCAGTGGGGTGCAGTGCAGCTGATGATCACCATTGTTCTCCAATTGGTTCTCAGACTGGATTCTGGCCTCGTTTTCTGTCTTTGTATTCAATCCAGTGTTCTGCGGATTTGAGAAAGCTGAGGTACGTGGCAACATTTCTGAACATGAGTTATGATGATCAAAATTTTCGTCTTGATTCGACTTTGATCGGAGAGGCATCGTGGGATGATAAGAGAAACGAGCTTTTAATGGTTGCTTGTAGAATCTTGAATCCTGGTGAGAGTCATGCGGTAGGGGATTGTAACCTGAGGTTGATCCTTAGGTACCCTTCAATCTGGACTATTAGAAATGATGCTAAAATACTTGGACATTTATGGAGCAATAGAACTGTTGAGGACTCGGGCTATTTCAAGATGATTAATCTCACAAGCTTTTATGACAATGATGCACTGGCTTTTCCTGGCTTGGAATATGAGTACACAGAACTGGAAAGAGTGAAAAAGTTGTGTCCCGCGAAGAAAAACGAGGAGAAGATAAACAAATATCCGGACGGGCATTCTTATGAGATGAGATTTGATATGTCTATCAAAAACTCCACTGGCGAGCAGTTTGCGTGGGGCTACGCCACGCCTCTTTCTGTCGAAAACGAGTTATACCAAGGGAGCACCGAGCTTGTTGCTATAGACTCTTTGGCATCATATTCTGCCCCTGTAACTGCTACAGTTTCTGAAGCTGAGATTAATAACCCCACAGGCCCATTAAATATCAGCTACAAAATAACCATCTACCCATTCAGTCGAACCAATTTGCGGGCTCTCAATTGGTCGATGTATCTTCGTCGTCAATTGGAGATCACAGCTGAAGGAGTGTATGATGCTAAGACGGGAGGCCTCTGCATGGTGGGTTGCAGAAAGTTGACGTCATTTGTAAACAATTCGTCTTATATATACAGGGACTGTGAGATTCTTGTTAAATTGAATTTCGCCCCGTTGAATGATAGAAGAGGTGGTCAGATCAAGGGAACCATTGGGAGCACACGGGCGAAAACAGATGCTCTTTATTTTGAGGATTTGAGCATTTCATCTGCTGCATATTATGAGGCAGTGATCAAACGGTCCATATGGAGAATGGACTTGGAGATCACCATGGTTTTAATATCCAACACGCTCTTGTGTATCTTTGTGGGGCTTCAAATTTTCCATGTGAAGAGAAATCCTGAGGTGATTTCTTGCACTTCACTCGTCATGCTTGTGATACTTTCTCTTGGCCAAATGGTTCCCCTTGTTTTAAACTTCGAAGCCCTTTTCTTGAATGGCATCCACGAGAAGCGAGATTTATCATTTGGCACCGGCAAATGGATAGAAGCTAATGAAGTAGCTGTGAGGGTGATCACTATGGTAGCATTCTTGTTGCAAATACGCTTGCTCCAAGTGGTCTGGGCTGCAAGGACGAAAGACGGCAATGAAAATGAAAAGCGCGCGTGGATTGCACAGAATGAGGCAGCATTTGTTTCGTTGGCGTTGTACATTTTGGGCGGGTTACTCGCTCTATTATTCAACTGGATGCGGAACAACATTTATCAAAAGTATTCTAATTGGGGCAATTTGAGGTCTTATGCCGGTCTGATTCTTGATGGTTTTCTTCTCCCACAAATCATACTCAACGCTTTCAGCAGTTCGTCTGAGAAAGCTTTGTCTTGCTGGTTTTACATTGGGACTAGTGCCATTCGTTTGGTGCCCCATGCCTATAATCAGTACAGGGCGCACAATTATCCGGCGTATGGTGTTGATGGGACGTACTGTTATGCTAATCCAGCTGCTGATTTATACTCTACAGCATGGGATGTTATAATTCCTTGTGGGATTATCGCGTTGGCTGTGATTGTTTTTCTGCAGCAGAGGCACGGTGGCCGTTGGATTCTTCCTCGAAGATTCAGGGAACTGGAGCTCTATCAAAAGGTACCAACAGTTAACAATGACTCATGAAAACTACACACACCCACAGAGTGTAGCAGAATGACCTACTGATGCGAATATATGTTTCTAGTTTTTCAGTACAATAAATGATCGGAAATGCTTGGATTTTTGTCAGAAAACTAGCCTATTTGAGTATCTTCTTTAACTACATTACTTGACATGTAAATTTTGAGCAACATTTCTTGTATACCAAAGCAAGAAGTCTTATTTCTTTAACTTTTGAGATATCTATTGATAATATCTTATTCTTAAGATTTTGGTACAATATATTTGAAAACAATAGCTAAATCTAAAGACAAAAGAGTTGGAATACCTAAAGTTCTTATTTTTCTATTGTGGGAAGGGGGCAAAAGAGTTATGTAACACATTTGAGAGTTTCTAAAACGTTTGCTAACTTATTCTTAAAGTCGTAACAAACTCTTTTGACTCCGACCATATTGCTTAACATTGTCGTTACTAACATCTTAACAACTCGAAAAAAACATCATACAGAATATAGGAATGGGTAACATGTTTGAAATAAGCTCAAGCAAACACCCCTCTTCATCTGTGGTAAGTTCTTCACAACTCTAAGCACCAACTCTGATCTGCTAAGGATTCAAAAGATTCTTCAACTGCGCTTAACCTGATAAAGAGTTCATTAAATTGATCATTTATTCATTTACAACAAAAACACAAAAGAGGGACAAGAAAAAAGAAAAAACAATAGAACTTGCATCAACACTATGGTTGAAACAATCTGAAGAGGAGCCCGGGCCAACATTGTGCTTGTGGCGCTGGAACATGTCTCTATGATCTTCACTAGAGTATCCATTATCACACGAGCGAGACTACTAACATGTCCTCGCGATCTTCTTGGAACATTCTTGATTTTCTCGTTTGCTTCAATCGTAGGAAGATTATTGGGTGCCATGTCGCCTAACGGACCCTACATGTACATGGGTCTTGAGAGAGAGAGAGAGAGGTCTACATGAAAGAAACATACCTCAAATTCACAGTTCTGAAGCGTGGAGATCGTAGTCGAATAGAGGACAAGCATTCTTCTAGCTGATCAAGATTTGGTCGGGACAATCCAGCAAACAGTAGGCAATCTTTTCTCAAATTGAAAACATTGTCGACTAAGTTCACCTTCATCCTTAAATGCGCTCTCAATTTATCAAATCTTCCATGATCATCCACAGATTGTTCACTTGTTTGAAATCTAAACGATAGTTCACAAGTCCCGACGAGTGTATCAACAAATACAACACTGGTATAACCTTCTTCTTCTGGCATGCTCGCGCAATGATTTTTCGATACCATTTGGTCTATCTTGCGTCTGCCAAAGAAAAACACAACCAAAACCAAACAGTATCACATCTGAGATACTTACAAACGTCGCCTTCCTTAATATGATACGTAGTGCATCATCTAAGGCATGCACGATGAGACTTTGCCCGAAAGCATCTCTAACAATGTCCCTAAGCAACAGCCTGGCAATGGCCATTCGATCATTGAAATTCTCGAGGACAAAAACTTTATAATCCAAAGAATCTAAAAACTCAGTGCTGAAGAACCTTAATGCCTACAAGTTCCGGTGAAACAAAATTACTTTCTGCTCAAAAGCACAACGGAAAATGTGCCATGTCAAAATTTAAATAGATTAAACAACTTGTACCTTGACAAAAACTCTTTCACGATCGCTCAACTTAACAGTACAACGTGAAAAAAGCTCGTCGCCTCCCACACATGAAGTCATGAAAATAACAGACTTAGAGAAAATAATGTTCCCTTAAGTATCTCTTGGCGAATCATTGGTCAAGAACTCAATGAGAAGCTTTCTAACAGATGATGAAACTCGATCAATTTCGTCCTGAACAATCACTGAATAACGACGTTTTCCCACAATGTGGGCGAGACGGTTCAAAAGATGCTCGTGTTTTCTTTTCGACCCAAGCAGAAAAAAAAAATCCAAAAGTGTGAAATATACAAAAGGGTAAGGAAAATAAAAAAAGTTAAAACCAGAAAAAGAAATATTATGCTGGAATTCTGTTGGATTTTTTTTTTATTTTTTTTAAAAATTCCGACAAAATTCCGCCGGACTGGAGGAATCAGCGGATTTTTTCAATTTTTTTTGTGATTTCTGCCATATTTGTGAAAATCAATGTCCATTGGATTTCTGTTGGATTGTTACTCCAGATAACGTGTGTTTTCCTGTAGTGTATACAAGCACTGAAAAAATTTCGACGCAATTCTACCAAACTAGCGGAACTCCATCGGATTTTTCCAATTTCTTTTAAATTTCTGCCGGATTGTTACGCTGGAGAAGGCGCGTTTTACTATAGTGTAGATACTGCAATACCTTTCGGATGGAGTGGGACATGTTGAATCAAATTGAGGCTCTGCATACTCGGACATATTTATCTCTACAAACCTTGTGACATCGCAATACAAATGCTCTGCAGCAGATCTGGCAATCTCTGTTTTACCTACGCCATGAGGACCCAAAAGGAGAAATAAACACCTAGGCCTTCTTGTCATGATATCATCATAGTAATGCTTTATATTAGCATATATGTTAATCTCTCTTTCATCAACACTAGCACGGCCCCTACCCCTCATTATTCTAGGCAAGAGCACCGTCTCAAAAATATCATCAATTATGCGCCCTTGATTCACCACCCTTTCTTTCGCCTTATTTGTGACCCTTTGCTTGAGACTGTGTGTATCGAAGAATCATAGTATAAGGGATGTCAGTTGCTTCACTCAGCACCTACAAGAGATGTCGGAAATTTAGCGCAACTATCACACACACAATCAAGATATAAAAGTAACAACTTTTTCATTATCACTTGTTATATTATCATTAATTCATTTATTTTCGTGTAGTCATTGTCGAAAATCGCAAGGGCTAGCACTAACCTTTATAGCATGACTAGACTCGATCAAGAGATGCTCGAAATGCTCAAATAGTTGTCTTTGTGTATGATCCAAAAGGCGATCAATTTTTTGGGCCATTCTATGGCCTCCCTCCTCCTCCTCGTCGTTCCCATCCTCCTTGCTCAGGAAAGCAAGTCTCAATGCATAATTCTTCAAAATGTTAATCTCTGGCGGAGTCATTGTACCATGTCCCCATGTCTTAAAAAATTCATCCATGTACTTTGATGCGCTGTCGCGCTCCCATCCCACCCGGTGCGCCCAATATTGACTCTGTCGGGGTGTAACCCTGCCAAGTTCATTTATTTCGACCAAGTCTCAGCGCAGTTTGTATGCCTTGTCATCTAACTCACTCTCGTAACCATAATTTCTGAACTTTTCTACCACCAGCTTACATGTCCTCTCCAGCAACTCAACAACATTATCAGGGCGTGCTTCCTCTGCCCAAAAGAGTCCATTATTGTAACAGAATTATATTGGTATACAGAGAAGAGAACATGCTATATATGTTCTGACTGAAGCACTTGCGCTTCCTGATATTGCAATAGAACTAGAACGGTGGGCTCTCAGAACTGGGAAAAGAGTCCATCAACATAACAAAATAATGTTGGTTGGTATAAAAAGATGCATCATGCTATACATTGGTTGAAATTAACCTAAAAGTTTCGAAGGGCTGTTTCGCGACATTACAATATTTTTTACTCAAATTGCGAGATTTAGTCGGAAAATGGACGAATTTTGCCAAAATTTGTAGTCTGCTGGAAAATTGATGAATCCAAGTCTGAACTGATGTGTCAACTATACCAGTTGTTACGCCGCCGACTACAAATTCCGGTTGAGTTCGTACATTTTCCGACTAAATCTCGCAATTCAAGGTAAAAAATCCTAAATGTGTTAAATTCTAGTTCTAAAATTAGAATAGAAAAAATTAAAGTCATGAATTGAGAATGTGTGCAACATACGATTCTAAAATTATAATTTTCGACATGCAAGAACATATACATACAATTGAAATAACATATAGTTGGAAATGATTAACTAACTAACCAGATATCTCTTTGAAACTGTGAAAGCCATGAGGAAAGAAGAGATCAAAAGCACGTTGCGAAATTCGAACACAATATTTCTTCTCCAGCTTCGGTGTCGCTGTCTTCAACGCGTCATACAAGTCGTCCATCGTTACCTTTTCTGTGCTTATTTTAAACCCTAATAAGAATTTGTTGTGTATTATTATTTTGAAAATTCCTCCATGGACCGAGCCAATAGTTTAGATTCAACCACATATTACATGTATTTTATAAGAAAAAATTATATATAACATATGGTTAAATTTGGACTGTTGGGTGTATACACCTGTCGAAGAATTTCCCGTGTTATTCTCACTCATTTATACGTGGAAACAAATTTTCCATTCCTATTGGCGCTGGTGTATTTTTCTTAATTTTTCCTTGATAATACAATTATATTAATTTATAATTAGATATGAACTTTCAATAAAGAAATAAATTTTAGGAAATACGCATTAGATAAATATTATACTTGCAC
Organism: Petrea volubilis; assembly: GCA_026212405.1. Classification (NCBI taxonomy): domain Eukaryota; kingdom Viridiplantae; phylum Streptophyta; class Magnoliopsida; order Lamiales; family Verbenaceae; genus Petrea; species Petrea volubilis. Next base: position 2,589,147 of record CM047881.1, read on the forward strand.
ACACATGTTTTCATTTTGATACAATTTTTCTGTAAGATACATTTTAAATCTCTTTTCAATTTCAATAAATAGGAAACTAATATTGCCAGTTTAACTTTTCTAATAAATATGTATTATCTTCATGAAAAAGCTATGTTAATTAAAGAATCGAGTCAACGCTTTAAGTTCATCAAATTTATTTTAAAATCCATTTCTGAATACAAAATTATTGATAAAAGTCCCCACAATATAATTAGAGAAGTATGCTGACACAAATTCGCTTGTAACAATGCTATAATGTTTATGCACAGGAACAAATTAATAAACTGTTTACGTATGCGTTTATTAAGGAAAATTCTTGTATGCACGTTGTTGGGAAAATAATCATAATGAACCCCAAAATTGATAAACGTAATGGAAAATAAAATGTGTATGCATGACGTTCAAAATTTAAAGCAAAAACACATATTATAGAAAGCAATAAATAATGAATTATCCTAACCAAAAAAAAAATAATAATAATGAATTAAACAGTTTAATTAATTAAATAACTCCTATTGTATAATACTAGAAAGTATAAAATATACCGACATCAAACAAACTAACTGTGCCGGGATGCACAGTGACTGCGAAAAATCCTCCCGTGAATTCTTTGCAAAGCTTGGGATCAATAAGAATTTGTAGTGCTATTATTTTTGTTTTAATAAATATTTTTTCAATTTTTTAATATAAAAGTAGATCTAACCTATTGGGTCCAGAGTTTGGTCTCGAGCGGGTCTTGATTTCACCAAATTCTTCACGAATTGGGTCTCGGAATTTGTCAAACCCGGCCCGAACCGTTCCATTGCCATTCCTAATCATCAAACTAATCTAGAAAAGATTTCAAAGTATTCTAGATAAAGATAAATTAAAAAAAAAATCTGATAAAAATTGGAAAACTATATATATATATATATATATATATTCATATGTGTTAAAATAAAAATTTACGAGGCTATCCAGATTTGCACACACACGGCGCTAGCTTATATAGATTAATTATTTTGTTTAGTATCTTAAAGAGTTAAAATTACGTAATTACGTAATTATTCAATTTTATGATAAGTTTTTGTTATAAATTTACCCGCCACACTATTTTTACTCCAAAGACACTTTCTCTAACTTTTGATCAACTCCCAAGCTAACTTTCAAGCATTTCTAGTACGCATTTACTTTTATGGTTGACACTGTTTAACCATAGAAGTAAACCATGATTAATGATAGTTTATCTTTGCTAAACCGTTGTTATCTAGGAAATTAGTAAACATGTTAAAATAAAGAGACTGTCATTTTGCCAGCTGACAGCAGTCCCAATGATTTCCAGGAGAGAGAGGCATAGATTAAAATATGTTATGCCACATTATTGTACAATGAATTAGCAAAATCAAAATAAGTACCAATAAAAACTGCAGATCAAGTTGAAGATAAGACCTAATAAAAATAGGACAAATTATTTATACACCCTCTGAGGTATGATGTAATTATAAATTAGTCACTTCTGTTTTAAAAACTACAAATACTGCCCGATGTCTGTATTAACTTAACAAAATTCATACTTGGTAAAAACGAGACATAATTGTGAGTTATATTTCTGTTGTTTGCGGTGGGGTTTTGAGATGGAATTAGTATGGTTTTGACAGGTTCAAGATGTAGAAACTATATATGAAGTCAATTTAAAAAAAAAAAATAGTAGCAATATCGGATTAGAGATGGTGATGCTTGGTGGTAATACAAAGTGAAATAACAAAATTGATTAAGGGATTTTGTTAGGTTCGATCAGGTGCATCTCTTGGTGGTCGTATTGACTGTTGTGGCCTCAGAAAAGTTATCTTTTGGACATCTTCATTAATGTTTAGAAGAAGGCTCTAAATCTTGGGGGTATTTGTAATTTTAAAAATAAGAGGAACTAATTTTTAATTAAATCAAATCTCAGGGGGTGTAGACGTAATTTTTCCTAACAAAAATATGACTTTGGATCACTTTTCTTCTTCTATTCTTGAATCTTGATTTTCAATTTTTTGAGTTTGTTGTGCCTTTGAAGTTTGAATCCTTCTTGCTAGGATGCCCTCTTCACGGTTTTACACCTATTTGTGCTTCATTTTTTTCACTAATATCTTCACAGACTCCATAAACCCTACCACCATTTGATATAGTGATCATTGTTCTTACATAGTCCTTGAATCCACCCCCATTGTTCCTACTTCTTACAACTCTGTACCTAATATTCTTACGTCGTATTTCACCCATGCAAACAAACTTAAGGGCTGGCAAGAATCGAATCGGACCCTTAACTACATGGGACAACACCTTAGTCTTTTCACCACACCAGATAACTATGAAACTGTTGCAAGGTGCATCCACAAGGTTGAAGCTTTCTTGAGAATAGGGTCAGTCAGATTCGCGTTGAACGATTTCTGGTCAGAGATTTCAAGAAAGCTTTGTATGGTTGGAGGATTAGCTTCTTGGCAGATTGAGCCAAACAAGGCCTTAGATGTTGATGTTTTTATGATGATAAAGGGTACTTTGAGCCCCTTTCGATTTTCAGTTTCCCTGTCCTTCCAAACTATAATTACTTGTTGGTTTATAATAACTAGTCGGAGGGGGTTAATGTAATTTTGAAAAGAATCCACCAACCAAGTTTTGCACAGTCCTCTCAAGGAAATCTACTTTCTTGAGGTTGGAGTATGCAATGGGATGCAGTGCACTTGATGATCACCATTGTTTTCTAATCCGTGGATTCTCAGCCTCAATTTTTGTTCCTCAACCCGATCCAGTGTTCCACCGATGCACAAAATCCAAGGTACATGGCGACATTTCAGAATGTGAGTTATGATGATGAAAGTTTTAATCCTGATTCGACATGGATTGGGGAGACATCATGGGACGAAGAGAAAAACAAGCTTTATGTTGTTGCGTGTGGATTAATTTTAAATCCTGCTGATTATTCGGGGAACTATCCAGTAGGGGATTGTACAATGAGGTTGAGCCTGAGGAGCCCTTCATTCTAGACCATCAGAAATGATCCTAAAATAGTTGGTCAAATATGGAGCACTAAAACAATTGAAGCTTTCAGAAAGATTAATCTCATCAGTTTTGATGAGACTGATGTTTTGGTCTTTCCGGGCCTGAGGTATGAGTACACAGAATTTGATCGTGTCACAAAGTTATGCCACACGAAAAGGCTTGTGAAAAAGGGGGGTAATTGTAAATATCCGTATGGGCACTCCTTTGATATGATGTTCACCGTGTTGGTCGAAAATTCCAAAGGCGTACAATTTGCAACGGCTTATGGCGCCTATTTCTGTTGGAAACGAGTTGCTTGAAATAAACGACAAGGTTGATGCAAGGTACTCTGGATTTGCAGCAATTTCTGAACCTGAGAGTGATACTACATAGACACTTTCAACATTAGCTACAAGATAACCATTAGCCCTTTTGGTCAAATCGATTTTCGGGCTCTCAATGGGGTCAATGAATCTTGAGAATCAAATGGAGATCACAACTGAAGGAGTGTATAATGTTGAGATGAGTGACCTCTACATGGTGGCGTGCAGAAAATTGATGTCATTTGTTAAAGATTCAACTTTTATACCCAAAGATTGTGAGATTCGCGTTTGCTTCGTGTAATAACAAAGGTGTTAGGGGAACTATCATAAGCACATGAGCGAAAACCAATCCTCTTTTACTTTTAGGATTTGAGCATGACATCTACTGCATTTTATCTTGCTGAGGCTAAAGAACTGATATGGAAAATAGACTGGGAGACTGTCATGGCCTTGATAACCAACACGCTCTCATGCATTTTTGTGGGGCCATAGATTCATCATGTCAGAAGAAGTCCAAAGGTATTTTCTTGCATTTCACTTGTAATGCCCGTGCTTCTTTCTCTTGGTCACATGATTGCTCTTGTTTTCAACTTTGAAGCCCTTTTCTTGACTAGAGAATGGATTGAATTTGAAGCTAATGAAATAACTGTCAGTGAGATAACTGTGGTAGCGTTATTGCTGCAAATACGCTTGCTGCAATTGGTTTGGGTAGCAAAAACGAACCATGGCAACGGTAAAGAAAAGTACTGCGTAGATTGCACAGAATAAGGCCGCTTTCATCACATTGCCATTGTACATATTGGGTGGATTGCTTACTCTACCATTGAACTTGTTGGAAAAGGGCTTGTTAAGATAACTTTTACAAGGGGATTAATCTAGGATTAAACCATTTTAAATGAAAATCCATAGATAAAGCCTAAGGTAATGTTGTCTCAACGTGGTTAAAGTTGTGTAAAATATTCCATATCGGATATATTAGCCTTGATAATGCTAGTATTTATGTGGTTAAGTATTGTTATAGTATAAATTAAACAACAAAGTACCGCATATGGACAGACCCCACATGCGCGCGCCGGCTGCCCGACCCGGCTCCAGCCACGGGCCACAGGCCAAGTCCATATTGCAATTCAGGTTGCGGTTGCAGGTGTTTGGGCAAATTGTCTCGGTCTCGAGCTTATTTTTTACTAAATTGCCCTTGGTGTAACGGTTATTCAAAAATTTGATTTTTGAATTTCGTTAATATATTTAATTAACGCGGTTTGAAACCGCCAGACACGTTACCTGGTCCAAACAACACATTTTTGATGTTGTTTGTTTTTGCGTCCAGGTGCATTGCGTGTCCGTTGGCATGCTGGCGGTTTCAACCGTGCATTAATATGCCAACATTTAACTCTGGCTGTCTCCTCCCCCCTGTATAAGCCGCCTCTTGGTTCCCTACGAAACAGACAAACGAAACAAGAGAGAATAGAAAGTATACTGTTTAAAGAAATTGCTGAGTCTTAAAGAGTGTATACACTTTTAGCTTTCGGGTATATATTTTGAGTTGCATACACAACCACTTGAGTTGTTTAGCTTTTGAAGTGAGATTCAACATAGCAGTGCGGCTTGGAACGGACCTCTGAACTGTCTTATCCTGGAAGGAGTATCACAGGCTCATCGCACAGGTCAGTGGGGCGAATATTTTTTTAAGACAAACCGGCTCAACCTGGTGATTCAGTAGTACCTTTTCAAATAAATACTGACTAGTCAACTGTACTTTCTTGTTTATTTATTTGTTTACGACATTGTTTAGTTTGTTTTTGGCTATAGTATTTATACTGTAAAACTGTTATTGCATTGTATTTATATTATCGAATAAATCTACCCATGAGAATATCGAATTTTAGATATTCTATTCAATTGTTTCCAACAGAATTGGATCCGGTACAGAATATATCAAACACATTCTCTTTGGGGTGGTTTGAGGTCATATGTTGGCCTGATTCTTGATGGTTTTCTTATCCTGCAAACTATACTCAATACTTTGAGGGGCTCAAATCGGAGAAAGCTTTGTCTCATCCATTTTACATTAGGATTAGTGCAGTTCGTTTGATGTGCAATGCTTATGATCGGTACAGGGCACACGATTATTGATCGTTTGATGATAATCCAAGAGCTGAATTTCACTCCACAACATCGGATGTTGTGGCTTCTTGTGGGATTGTCATGTTAGTTGTGATCATTTTTCTGCAGCAAAGGCACGATAGGGCCGACTTGAGGGTAAAGCGGCCCAAGCAAGCATGGTTCGCCATAACAATCGCAGGGAATAGAACGGAGGCCACTGTTCCAGTTTCGTTGCAATGTCGCGGTGCTCGCGGAACAATTGCAGCCGTTCTGCACATTTTAAAGTTTAATATGTATAGAATGTTTTTTAAAAATTTTGAAAAATAATAAAATTATATATATTATACAATAATTCAAAATTTATTAAATGCGATTCACATTTATTATTAGTACCAAATAGAATGACGGGAAAGTACAAAATAATCAATATCTATCTGATCATACCATCGTTCCGACCGTTCCAAGGTTCCATTCCAGTCATTCCCACTACAAGAAAATAAGTAAATTTGTGATAATATAATAAGTGATAATCAAAAAGTTATCACGAATTATATACATTTGGTGACATCAAATTGATGTTGTCATAAAACATAGTATGCACAATGTCAATTGTGACAATTTATTGTAGAAAGGTGGCAATATAGTGTAAAAGTGATAATTTGTGACACACTTATTTTGATAATTTAGTTTTTTTTTTTTATCTTAGTCCCGGTTCCGACTCATTGGCTGACTAATCTGGATCAGGTATTGCAAAGGCCTACTATGGGAGCGACCTTCCCAACCTAATTGCTCCATTTACAACCCCAAGGTTTGAACCCTTAACGTTGCTTAAGAGATTTAGTATTTCATCCCGCTAGACCAACTAGTAGTTAGTACCTATTGTGACAACTTAGTGGCAATAGAATCTTGTCACAAAATTCTAATAACAATTTTTATTGTCACCAAGTTGTCATTATAAGTGTGTCACTAATTATTAATGGTGATAACTAAAATATTACTTCTTCTTACCATTGAGTGATATTGTGATAATATAAAAATTGTTGTCATAAAAAAAACTTAATTAATGACAAAATAGAATGTATTGTCATTTTATACAATATTAGTGACAACTTTTATATTGTCACTTTTAAATCTTGTCAATAATATTACTTTTTCTTGTAGTGTCCGCCAATTCTATTACCGCGACAAAATAAAAAAAACGGTGGAAGAGGCGTCATAACGCCGCGACACCTCCGCCCTTGACAAACGCCAGAACAAAGGAACGGAGGTTGGCGTTCCTATTCTATTCCGGCCTTTATTGCGGCGTTCCGGCGAACCATGCAAGTAAAGCCCCAGAAATATATTGAATGTGTTTCTTATTGATAAGTGGAATATAATTATTTTAATATATAAGGATACAGTATTTATATTTTATTTATGAGTATCTGGGGAGCATATACGTAGCACATAAAATACTTATAATAACAAATAAAATATATATATATGTATAATTTTAACAAGGTCAATATATATCCAGGTCCTAAATTTATAATTCAAAAAGGACAAAAAAAAAGAAAGAAAAAGAAAACCCTGCTAAATCAGAACAATAAAATAGGAAAATTTTCGAATATAAGTACTCATAGCATTGCCATCGATCACTCCTCAGCTAATACTAAAAGCAGCACAAACATTAAAAATTTATTTTCCCATATCCGCCATGTTCAGACTTTCGTGTTTAGCCGTGATTCAGCATCCGGCTCTCGGGCCTTTCTGCAAAGCCCGTGATTTGCACAATGGGCAAGAGTTCTTTCTCTTCAGCCATTCCTTGATGCAGTCAAAATGGTACTCGTGACCGCAGTCCAGGGCCGCGATCCTCCCGTTTTCTTGATAAAGATTGTCCAGGCAAACTGAACAATCTTTATCGCACATCTTTTCATCATCCGATTTCATAATTCTTGTTCTCAAAAGTACCCCGATGACTTCTTCTCCCAACACATCATAATTTATCGCATGTCGATCGTTCCTAAATACCGCGAATAAACTCGACATGAACCTGTCGTGATCGTCCATCGCAGCAGGCCCGTGATTACTAATCTTGATCATTAATTGATATAGCTGGTGAAATTGATTAGGTGTTAGTCGAGTAAGGAACCCAAGTAGCTGATTTAGTTGATCGGTTGTCAGTTGATCATCGGCCATGATATGATCAAGTATTCAAGGGCTTGAATATGTTAGAAATTTGAGATATAATATTCTGGTTATGGTGATTAATGCTAGTGTTGTGATGATTTTTTTTTTTTGTTTTTATAGCTTGGAGAAGAAGTCTACTTGTTTTAGAAGTCTTAACGTTATTTGGATTGGGGAATTCTAAAGGAATTAGGAAAGGAATGGATAATATAATACAAACGGTCGGAACACGCTTGAAACTACAGAATATCAAATAGATTATTGCTTGGCACTCTTAAGTCCATGTCTCAAAAATAAAAATATCATAATATCCACCAATAACAGCACTTTACGACAATCCAATCTAAACATTCATATAGCCCGCAGGCTTCACGGCAAAGCCCAGGGTTTACACAAGGGACACAAATTCTTCCTAATCAGCCACTTCTTGATGCAGTCGACATGAAACTCGTGGGCGCAATCCAGGGCCGCAATCCTCCTGTTTCCCTGATAAAGATTATCCAAGCAAACATCAAATCTTTATTTGACATCTTATCATCCCGAGAAGGATTTGTTATCACCCCACCATGGGTTATTCTTGTTCTCAGTTGCATCTCGGCGGTTTCTTCTGCTAAATTTTTTTTTCATTGACTGAAGTAGACGATACAAGCCATGTAATTCATCATTTGTTAGTTGAGCAATGTGTTGGTGCCAATTATCATATGTACGTTGAAGGGGATCGGGGTTGTCAGCCATGATAATCACGGGCTCGTCTGGTTGCATGTGAACGTCGGACGAGATACCATGTGTAGTTCTCTCGGTCTCTGTCTCTCTCTCTCTCTCTCTCTAAGTTTGAAAGAAGTGAAAGTCCATGTATTGGAGAAGCTTTTGACTCATAATAGGAAAAGAACTTAAGACTAATGTGGGAAAGTTTATAAATTGCCGAAGTTTTTGATTCATAATAGTGGAAATTTTAACTCAGATTCGGTTCAGTTGAATCAGTGTTAATTATATAGCGAGTATTTTACTTGTTCTGTGAATGATCGACAATTTAGGGAGAGTGACCAATCACTTGGTAAGTGCAATACACTTACTATATAATTTGTTGGGTTTGATCAAATCAGTTTCAGGTAAGAATTTTTCTTCATAATGGAAATTCTAACCCAAACCCAGCTCGAATCTTCTGTTACATAATCTTGTTGCATCTTCTGTTACACTCACCAATACACGCCACTCACCAATACACGCCACTCACCAATACATGCCGGTGAGCGATCGAGATAAGAAAAGTGAATCTTTATATTTTTTTCATATCATCAAATTTTTTTTTCTTATCTCGACTGCTCACCAATGCACGTGTGAGTATTACGATTATGTAACAAAAGATCCGAACTGAACTTAAGATAGCAATTAAAAAAAATTGAAATATAAAATTAAGTAGCGAATAAAAGAGTTTATCCCCCATGTAGAAAAATAAAATTTTAAATGTTATCACTTGAATTTATTTATAAAAAATGAAAATACAAATTATAACACTTTAATTGATATAAGAATTTATTCCAATATTTCCTAGAAATTAAATAATTAATACTCCAATGTTAGTAAACGTCAATGGTATGGGCCCCATCCGTCCCAAATTCGAAAGTCGGCCTCTGACGAAGAAACTAAAAAATTGATTCCGCGTCTATTGGTGTAGACTGAGCAATGGTTGTTCACATATAAGCAGACAGTCAAACTCATTAGCCAGGCTGCGTTTTCCAGGAAAGGGTGAGGCGTAGAAAAACAATGCACATTAATTGGGGACCACTCTGGATAATAATGGACCAAGAGTGGAAGACTTGACTTCATCAACAACACGACAGTAAGAGAGAGAGAGAGAGAGAGTATTATGCAAGAAAGGGGTATAGATACTAAGATGTCATAAATATTCTTAATTAATTTTTAATATTACGTCATTAGATTTGAAGTCGAGCCGTGAAAATTTGAAATTTAATATCATTACCAATAAGGATCTGAATTTGAACCCTCTTGTACTCTCTTCCTTTTCTCTTGAGTGAGTGTGTGAGCGTGTGTGTAAAAGTGTTTAATCGGTTAATATTTTATGGAGTATTTCGAGTTGATTCTATCAATTTTTTTTTAATATTATGCCTTTATTTTCTAAAAGTAATATTATTTACACGATATTAATAATACATGTATCCTTTGTGAATTGTAAGTATTGTTATCCTACAAGCAAAGCTTGTTAAGCTCCCGTCTGTAAATATGGCTCGAACTTAAATAAATAAAGTGGTTGTTCATATATAAGCAGACAGTCAATATCATTAGCCAGGCTGAGTTTTCCAGGAAAGGCAGAGGCGTAGAAGAACAATGCACATTAATTGGGGACCACTCTGGATAATCATGGACCAAGAGTGGAAGACTTGACTTCGTCAACAACATGACAATGAGAGAGAGTGAGAGAGAGAATATTATGACAAAAAAGGGGTGTTTGTTAATATGCTTTTCAAAATAATTTAAAATATGTTTGAAAATTAAGACATGTTTGTTAATATGCTTTTCTATATAGTTTCTGGATAAAAGGGAATCCAAATTCAAATTAGATGAAAGCCCCTACAAAAAGAACAAAAAATATTAAATTGAGACATCTCACTAAATCATCTTATAAATCGCGTGATCTAGTAAGATACTAAGATGTCATAAATATTTTTAATTAATTTTTAATATTACGTCATTGGGTTTGAAATCGAGTGGTAGGAATTCGAATTTGATTTTAATAAAATTATGAGTTCGAACCCTTTTGTTATCTCTCCTTTCCTCTTGAGTGAGTGTCTGTGGGTGTCTATCAATTTTACATTTATATTAAAAAAAATTTAATATTACACTGTTATTTTCTAAAAGTAATATTTATTTACACAACATTAATAATACCTATATCCTTCGTAAATTGTAAGTATTGTTATGCTACAAGCAAAGCTTGTCAAGCTCCCATCTTTAAATATGATTTAATTTTTATTTTGCCCTTCTTTTGTATTTTTATTTTTAAAATGTCCTTCTTTGAAAAAGGTTTTTCATTTTACCCTTTTTGAATAGTAATTTTACTATTTAAATAGTAATTTCACTATTTAAGGTTTCTTTATTTGCTTTATGATCCAAACTTTGGATTTCTTTATGCTTTTATACCTCTAACTTTTAGAAAAAGTACGGTATGTCCCAATTTTCGTCATGTATAAATTTTATTAGTTTTACTCTTTCTAAATTTTTACACTGCATAAGAATATAATTTTCTAATGTTCTATCTGCTTCCCAAAGTTCTTTTAATTCTCTGTCTAGTTGTTTTAATTGTTTAACATAATTTTTAAGAATTTCATGATCTATAGTTTTATTGATTAGATCAAAAACATAATCTTCTTTATTATTATATGTCGCAATAAGAATTCTTAAATCTTCGGGTAGATCTTCTAGTGGTTTTAAAATTGCTATTTTCTTTTTATTATTGTTTTTTCTTTTAAACTGGTTTTTTATGATTTCAAATTCTTTTCCCATTATTTTATATCTTCTATAACCAATCAATAATCATACAGTTGCATAAATCTCATAATAATTGATGAAGTACTCTAAAACCACATACTTTCATACCATCAAGTAAAAATATTTCTATTTAAATCTTTTAAAAGTATATTACCTCCTCGATGTTCTTAATTCTTTAATCCCTCTTCTGGACTCGTCTTCAATCACCTCGACAAGCCTGACTGGTTTTCGCCCAAACGCCCTCCTGGCTTCACGGGACTTATGCTTCCAAACGGCTACTGTCTCGAATGGTGTAATCACTACGGCCTTCGCAGGGTTAGAGAATTTTGGAAATTTTTGGAGAAATATAAGCTCAAAAGATTTCTATAGAAAGATTTCTAACTTGAATATTTATGAAAATAAACTGGTTTTATTTCCTTCAAAAAGAATTTATACAAACATGATTTAGAAAGATGGTTACAAAGATCTAGAAAGCTGGTTTCCTATTCTAGGGATATTTTTCAGAGTGAGAATCAGTCTGAATTTGTGAGTTTTCGAATGCTTTACAAATGAACTCTAAGTACAATTTATAGATCTAGAAATCTAACTATTCGGACTTCAAAATTTTAGTTGGCGTCCGCTGTCTCTTTCTGTATTAGCTGGATTTTTATTATCTTTAGCCTCAGAAGTCAAAAGCTGCCTCCACAGCTGTTTGCCATAATGTTTTAGTGGATGATGACGTCATGGCATCCGTCACTCCTTGCACTGACGTAAGCGCTTACATCATGATTTACAACAACCAATCATTTTGCAAGCTTTCTTCCTTGTAGTCTCTGTGCAGTAAAATTCATGTCTGAAAAATTTATTGAGAAATTCCTTTAGCAATGGAGATTTTATCTGTCCGCCTTTCTTTAGTAATATCCAATTATTGGCCTGCATGAGAGTTTCATATTGTCGCTCCCATAGAGACTCAGCAATGGATTGAATGGCTTTAATGCCCATGGCTCTTCTCTCTGTGATCCATGAACTGGTGAACTTGAAAGATCGAAAATTCTTTATTCCAGTTTCAATCTTTAGGTTTGTGGTTATAACATCTATAGTGATCATGTGTTGGACCTCATGCCAAATTCGCATCTCAGGTTCTGGGGCTATAGAATAGAACTTGAGTACGACTTCTCTATTTCTGGCAACTTGACTGACCTGGGATTTAAAGCGGTCATCAAATTCTGAAATCTCCTTTAGATCCTTTCCAACATATAGAAGATCTAGAAATCCATAATTTGCAAGCTGAAAAACTTTATAAGGATCAGCTCCAAATATGGCGGTGATTCTTGGATGAACACTATATCCTTTAGAGTAGAATAGCGTTCTGGAATTCTCCCATTTATAGGCTTCTTCAGCAACTTCTTTGTATTCTCGTTCCCATTTATTTGTAGGAACAAATTCTTCATTGGATCCCCTGTTGAAGCTTTCAGGTTTATTGATTTTTATTTCAATGACTTCAGCATCACTTTGAGATTTAGAAATTTTTTCTTTATTTTTCATGGAGTCTAAAAAGTCTTTATCTGATACTGGTTTAGTACCTTGACTTCCAGAAGACTCTGCTTTTTCTTTACCTTTATTACTTTCTCTTTTATCACTCTCATTTTCAGCTTCACTCATTTTTTCTTTTTCTTTATTTCTAGATTCAAGGAGCAAATCTAGACTTTCTTGAAGGAAAAGGGCTCTCTTAAGTCCTTCTTGAGAGATATATGTAACTGTTTTAAAATTTAATTCTATCAAATCTTTCAGAGCTTTATTACTGTCAACAATGTCTTGACAGACCAAGACAATATCGTCTATCTCATTCTTTAGCTCTTCCAGATCCATCTTTCTTTATTATTTTATTCCTGCAGAAAAATAAGAATTTATAAGATGATCTGTATCATCAACACAATTTTTGGGAAATTGTCACCCATCAACGGATTTGATAAGTCTTTACCACCAACCGTTAGATAGTGGACTAGCTGTATGTATAGTGCATACAATCACTCTATTTGCATTTATAGGGAAATGCACACCCATCTTATCCATTTTAGAGTTGGAGAACTCATTCGTTTCCAAATTCTGTATTTCTAGAAATGAAATCGGCTAGAAAATTTTCTGAACCTTTTATATATTCTATTTTGAAACTGTAAAAGGACAAGAAAACTTGCCATCTATGTAGCCTTCTGTATTGGGGTGTATTTGGTAATTTATTGAAGACTAAGGATTGTATCTGGGTATTGTCGGTTTGAACTTTAAAAGGCTTTTGATATAAAAAGAGAGAGAATTTCTGAATTCCTTTTATGATGGCTAGAAGTTCTTTCTCATGGGTTGTATAGTTGACCTCAGCTTGACCGAAAGTACCACTTGTATACCTGCATATCTCATTGAGATCGGTTTTAAGTAATGCTGCCCAATATAGATCTGACGCATCCGTTTGTATTACTAATTTATCATTTTCATCAGGGAGTTTTAATTCAGGCAAAGTTTTACATTCTTCCTTTAGATTTTTAACAATTTCTGTATGTTGATTATTCCAACCTTTAGTATTATTTTTTCGAAGCAATTTTTGAATCTCATGCTTCTTTTTAACAAGATTAATTATGAATCCCTCAGCATAGTTTAAACAACCGAGAAATTTTTCAATTTGATTTCTATTTTCCAATTTATCAGGAAATTCACAAATTTTCTTAGATATATGGGTTTGAAGTTTAATTCCTTCTTTATTCAATTTTAACCCTAAAAATTCAATTTCTTCTTTACAAATTATAGCCTTTCTTTCAGATAGGACTATACCATTTTCTTTACAAGTTTTAGCAAATTGTAGTAGATGAGTTTTATGTTCTTCTAACGTATTAGAAGCAATTAAAACATCATCAACATAAACAACAAGAAATTCTTTATATTTATTAAAGATTTTATCCATTCTTCTTTGATATATAGAAGGTGCATTTTTTAATCCAAATGGCATAACTAACCATTCGAACTGTCCTTGAGGGGAACTAAATGCTGTGTATTGTATACTTTCAGGCTCCATTTTTATTTGCCAAAAACCCGAAGTACAATCGAATTTAGAGTATATTTCTTTCTTTTAACAAGATTTAGTAAAACTTCTTTATTAGGGAGACAATAACTATCTGACCTAGTAAAGTGATTTAGTCTTTTATAATTTATTACCATTCTAAGTTTTCCTCGTTTTTCTCAGCTTCATTTTCAACCATGAAAGCTGGGCTACTAAAAGGACTATTACTTCTTTTAATCAAAGGTGGATTTTTATATAATAATTCATTTATTTGTTTATCAAATTCTTTTCTATCCTTTTCTGTATATAACATAGGTCTTTCTTTATAACTATGTTTTCAGTTAGTTCTATTTTTGCCTTTAAATCTGACTCTTTATAAAAAGCCAGAGGATGATCATTATAATTTTCTTTTAATTGTTTTATTACATCTTCAAGAGTTATTCGTTTATTGTTATATTGTGTATTTTTATCGAAATTTTATCATACGGTCCACCAAGCTTCGCTGGCTGAACTCTGAATGGCTCATTTATTCGGGGTAATTTAAATAATGATTACATTTAGTTTTAGAATAACAGAATAAAGATTCTGTGAATAAAAGTGAAATTGTTGTAAGAAATCATTTCCTAACAATATATCAGTTTCAAGAGAGTTATAATCATATATAGTATTTATAGTAATAATTTTACTTCCTAATATAACATTTACTTTATCTGCCTTTTTATTAGTGTGTTCGGCTTGACCCGTAACACCCTTTATTTTTATATTCCCATTCTCTTGCCATTTAGTATAGAGAAAGGATTTTAAACAAAGTTATTCTGAACCATTATCTATTAAGGCGCATGTTGTTATATTAGTATCCTGTACTGTCAATTGTACAAAGACACTTAAGGAAAATTAATTCCCTTCATGTTTTTACAAAAGATCTTTATATTTCCTAATTGTAATGTAACTCCATGTTTCTCTATTTTATAGTAATCACATTGATTTAAGAAACTATTACCAAGAATTATATCGTAATAGTCTCCTGCCATATCACTATCTATGTAACAAGGTACAATTATTCTTAATTCTTCAAAAATTATTGAAACTTGTACTTCTTGATCACAAGTTATTAATTGTCCTTCAAAGTTTTTATATTGAAAATATTGTAGAAGCAACCTTTGCAATTAAACCTTTATTTTTATGTTTTGCAAGGTGATTGCCACTAGCTCCTGTATCAATTAATATATTTGGTCCTTCAATATATTCTTGACCATTAAAATATTAGCATTTATAATAATTGTATTGGTTATATTTTGTCTATAATTCAACATTAGTAAGTAATGACTTACTAAACTTTTTCTAGATATAGTATTTTTCCAAAATCTTTTGCGGTATAGTACCACTACTAGATCCATATTCTAACTATGGGTTTTCTATTTATTTTTAATTCATAGTATTTTATTTCCTTAATTCTTCTATCATTAGTAACTTTATTGTGTTATATCTCTGCATTCATTATCAATTTAATATATGGTTTATCCTGATATATTTTACCATAATTACTATTAGTAAAAAGCAATAAATTGCTCTATAGTAAAAGGTAAATGCTTGACTTTTATCTCTAAGTTTTAAATCTTTCAAAAGTTGAAAGTGTAAACTTAAAGTATCATTTATATTTTGATCATTTATATAACACTCTATTTTTTGGATAACAATCAAAGCGAAATTGTGAATATATTAATTTCCTTCAACTGTTCCCAAATGACTATTTTTAGCATCTGTAACCTTTGGTCTGAAGTGAAATAACCATAGGACTATCTATGCCATCTCTAAATAAGGCTTTAAATAGATTTGAATCTACCAAGATAAACATATTTTATCTTCTTTCTTACTTCTTTATTTTTGATTTTACTTTAAAGCTTGATTTATTGAGGATTTAGTAAGCAAATTTAATCTAATTTGCCCTTTAGTATGTTCAACATTTATAGATTTTTCAACTGCATGGTAATCATATATATTTATTTTTTCTCTTTTATTAAATCACCAAAAGACTTAAAAATACCTTTGGTAGGATTTTGTTGCATCAAGTTTTAAACCTTTATTTTTACTAAGTTTCTTGATCAAAGGTTATTCGTAGAGCATAACCTTCAGCTCCTTCATATATTTCTACTTCTTTATCTGAATCTTCAGTTTCAATTATATCTTTATTCATTTTCCAGAATGACTGAAGTATTTTTCTTCTTCAATATTATTTCTTATCTAAATAATTTTCTATATCTGAAACTTCAGAACAATTCGTCTTGAAGTTCTATAAATTCAGCTTCTACACTTCGAATCTTTTTAGGTTTTTTACATTCTGGTGATTTATGTCCCAATTTCTCCACAATTCCAACACGACATTGTGAAAGACTTTTTATTCTTTTAAAGGTAGGTTTTCTTTTAAAATATCTTCTTTTTGGTTTTATATTTTCTTTTGAAAATTATATATTTTTTATACTTCTTTTATGAAACCTTCTTTTCTTTTTAACACTCTTTCTTTATTAATCCCCATTGACTGGGTACCTCAAATTCGTTACAATATAAGGTGAAAATTTTTTAGTTCTTCTATATAATCTTGAGATTTACATAATTACTTAACTCTGAAAAGAGAAAACTAATTCTTTTTCCTAGAGTTGAAGTTGACTCTTTATTTTCTCTCCTTCCATTTATCATTATGTATTTATTCCAAGGATGTGGAAGTTAAAAAGTACATATTAAGATATATACTTGATCTTCATTACTATAATATTGAGTATAATAATAACCTTTAAATTTACAAGTATATTGTTTTAAATGTTTCATGCTACAGATTCTAAGATTTATCAAGTTAGTTCTAGCTTCTTCCTTTTCTTTAGTGCTTTCTTTATCAGGGTCATGCCACTGTTTCCTAGAAATTCATCAGAAAGATAAGCAACTAAGATTTCATTTCCGCTCAGTATTATCTATTAATTTAGTTTGTACATTTCTTTTTATTATAGCTTTAATATTTTTCCGTTAATCCTTGCCACCAATTGAAAACCAATACCATCAAATGTAGCAATAAATAATCACTTGCCTGTTTGATGTCCATAGTATCATCGGCGTTATATAAAAGAAAACTTTCATAGTATTTGCCCATGAAATTATAGCCTTTTTAGTATCTTCTTTACAATCATATTTAACTTAGAACCTCCATGATTTAAGGTTCTCCATAATTAGTATCTGGTGTGAATTTATTGAATTGGTTATAAGATTTATTTTTATGTGATCATAATATTGCCTTCTATATTTAGAATAGGCATCATTCTGATTCTTCATTTCATATCTTCTGGTTTATTGTACAATTGGGCCTCCAGTTGTATTATTAGTGTTAACTAATACTTCATATTCCTCTATTTCAGAAAGATCTATTTTTTCAAATTGATCTATTAAATCATTAATTTCATTCATCTTTATCTGTTTCAGATTCTGAATCTTGTTCTTTAGGTGGATTAGATGATGTAGCAATATCTTTACCTTTTTCTTCCTTTTAAGAGCTTCCTCTTCAGCTAATATTTTAGGTAATTTAACATTAAGCATATATGCATCAAAGGAATTTGGATGCACAGTTTCTTTGTTAGTTTTTATTGATTTATATAATTTCCTCTTTCTTTTATTTTCTTGTCAAATTATTTTTATTAAGACAAGATTTTTTATTAATCTTCAACATTTGAAGAATACAAATCTTTAAGATTTGAACCTCTGTTTTAATTCTTAAGTTCTTGATTTAAAATATATAATGCCTCAAGTATTTTATTCATTCCTGTATTTAATTCTTCAATATTTTTATTATTTTATCCATTTATATTTTTTATATCTATTCCAAGCTAATTGAGCATGTTGTTGTGTAACTTTATCTTTTGTTACAAACTTTGTATTTTAGCTTTAGTTCTTTGTTTAATGTGTTCATATTCTCGATTATATTCTTCAAGAATTATATTTAATTTAGAATTAGATTTATATTATATATCCATTTTTTAAGATGTTTATTTGTCTTCATAATCGACTTAAAACACCACAGACCTTCTTTATTTGTGTTATTTTGCTTTTTAGGAAATTAATTCTAAAAGCATCTCCTCTATGATAAGTGCTTTCTATATTATAATCCACTCCTTTTGATATAGATACAATTCTACCTGAAGCCTATGTAATGTATAATTAGTCATTACTAAGTAGAATCATTACACTCTACGATTTTTATATTCTTCTAGCTTTCTATAGTACAATGTTCTTATTTAAGCATCTTATGTGCATTAGCTTCTTTCTTTAGAGACATTAAGATTTGTAGTACTTCTCAACCTTTGGATACCGTTTAGTTGTCGTCTATTCTTCATGGTGAAGATAACTGCCAATCAGTTTCATCACATGAAAAATCGCAAGATAAAATTTCTATATTTATGTTATCACTAAATTCTTTATCATTTATTTTATAAATAAATAAATAATTCTTTAATTATTAAAGAGAGATGATTGATAATTTTATCAAGTCTAATATTCCATATTTTATGATTTTTATGGATCTTTTATTGCTCTTTATGGCTCTGATACCAATAAACAAAGGGGGGTTTTACTTAATTTAATATAACAATTTAAGAAAAAGTATAAATAATTAAAAATTTATGATTCAAGTTTATTTAATATAAAGAAGATAGTTATGAGTTTTATATTTCAAACATATGTTTTAAGGAGACTTTATAGGAAAAATGGACTAAATTGATCACAATACTTTGGAATGGGTTTTAATGAAATAAAGAATAAAAAGTGGGTTTTTAAGAAATCACGCCGGCCCACATGAATAGTAAAACCGAGGTTTTAGAGTTCGGTTTAGGGTATTTTAGAAATATTTTAAAAAAATAGGTTATTTTAAAGATTTAAAATTAAAAAAGGATAATTTAAAAATATTTTG